>CAXIVR010000013.1:6553634-6568900 GCA_964035755.1 Teleogryllus oceanicus | reverse complement strand
CGAAAAAAATAACTCTTTTTGTATCAAGAATCAGCAATTGCATCCGTAAGTGTCCAGATCGTAACTGATGTTATGGAGTCTAGGAGGCGTGTGAAGTTGAAAAGATATCCATAGGTCACACTTCAAGCAGGGTCCTCTGGGAGCAAACACCCCCTGGATATAGAAAGCCTCCACACTAATTTGTGATCATCATAGGTAGTCCGAACTTTGGACAGCTGCGCAATTCCCAGTTATACTAGAAACCCTTACTTTGTTCGCGATTATTATTCTGGAAATATATTACAAGAAAGATGTTCCCTTTAATATCCACATCAGTAAAATTAATTTAAACATTTCGAGAATCCAGAAGAAATTCGTTCTGAATGCATTTACCTCCAAGTTTTTAAGAGCGATCTCAAGAACATATTTTTGCAGATACTTTACACTCCCAAGCATTTCACATTATTACAAGAAATATAGTGAAAACGTTATAAAGATAGTAGATCATAAATCATAATGTATGTGCAAAAAGTCCAATCACATTTATTAATGCATCTACATTATTACATATATAATAATATCAAATTATAAATTATTCAGTCAGATTTTTCAACTTTCAGCAATTTTACAAAATATTTGGTCTTTGATCTTCTTGCAATAAAAAAGTATTCACTGCTATCCATGTCATCAACTTAATTATGTGTACTGAATAAAGTCCAGTGGGACAAATACCATCAAAAAGTGCGCATTCATTTGCATTCTTTTTGTGCTGAAAAAGCAATGTTCTCGTATCTATAACCATATTGGTACACGTCACCGCAGCCGCTGTGTGCTGGTACTATGGCTGGGTATTTCAATCTCCTACAATCTAATCTCCCAATTAAAATAAAATTTATAGTCATTGATGAAATTGAAAATAAAAGGCAGCAAAACAATTAAGATGGGGTTAAAAATATTACCGTTTTTATCAACTTTTATGAACATGAATTAGTTATAAATTTTCCAATAAAAACTTAAAATATTTTTATTTTCAGTTATCTGCTCTATTACTAAGAGTATTAAATTTCTGATACATTTTCACACACAGTCATCTTCTGTAAAATATTCTTCTAATCAAAACATATCCAACATATCTGAAATTTTTGGAAATTTTTTTTTAATTTCGTTACAGGAGCATTTATTCTGTATAAACAATATTCCAAGCAATATCTACAACTATAGAAAGAGAAATCATTGAATGAGGTTTCCGCACAAGTTTTAAAAAGGAAACACAATCATTACTTTGTTTAACAATTGTCCCCTTTGTTTAACAATTGGAGACTAACTTTTCTCAAATTATTCATCAAATCTTTCAACGTTATATGAGAAAACGGTTGTTTATAAACTTGCTGGGAGTCGGCCCGGTGGCCGAGATCGCTAAGGTAGTAGTGTCGTGGTCGCGGGTTCGATTCCCACCTCGGGCATGGTTATATTTGTGTTCGTCCTTTCACCCCTTATCATCACCATATCGTTTCGTCCTCATAGTTACCATACCGTTAACAGCAATAGTGGTCGCTAATGACCTAAGATGTTGATGCGACCTTAAATAATCAATTTAAAAAAAACTTGCTGGGTAACCACACAAGCAGCATCGATAGCAACTGGTTGGTAGCACTTCAGTCTTCTTTCCTTTACTGCTGGAGTTTATCGCCTTGTTTCTTTTCTAGTATGATAGGTAGGTCAGTCAAGAAATACGGAAGACACCGTGTACTTTTGAGAGACACTCAATTTAAACATTATTTTTCGTCGTATCATACACAACTGTTTCACACAGTATATCACTCTCATGAAGTGGCGATGGCAAACCTGTAAATTTGAAAATTGAAATTCCGTCGATGTTGAGCAAGCCATTTTCATCGCAATATTTTGGGAAACCAAATACATGGGACTTTAGACCCTCCTTGTAATATCCACGGCAGCGCACGACAGTTTAGTACAGCACATCTATATGGCTTTTTAGAAGAAACATCACTGATATGCTGGCACCATTTAAAGTTAACACTGAATATCATCACCGATTGGAGTCCAAGAATCTTCACAGCTTTTGAATTAAAACATTCCATTGCTACCCAAACAACTGACCATGTGCAAATTACACTGTTTCCTAGGACTACTCTGGGCGCCATGACACTACGTCACGACCTCAGTGTGGAAGCTTTCTATATTCAGAGGGTGTTGGTAGCCAACCTCGTCGACTAATTTTGCATAAACAATACCCATACAAGTCCGATTTAATTCAAACCACTCTTTAAATACTCCCGACATAAGCTAATAAGAGTAAAAAGGGTGAAAATTTTTTGGGAAATGAGCCAAATTTTTTTTGCGTCAACTTGCGACAGTTCCCGGGTTTCCCTTTTTTGTTTATCATAGATTTTGAAAGGCGTTTCTGACAAAAATAAAAGTTTTCCGAAATTTAAAAAAGGGGGGGTTTGGCTTTCGGTGAAAAAAGCCGGATGGGAGCCACGGTGGGGAGAGGAGAGGGATGGGGTTTTGCCCCCCGTCCGGGCGGGGGGGGAAATTCAGACGGAATACTTTTTTTCGCCCAAACCCTTTTCGGTTTTGGGGGCAGTGAGAAAAGACATGGGGAAGGCCGTATCGCGGGGGAAGTGGCCGAAAGGAGTGAAAAAGATGCAAATATGTGATGTAAGGGGGTTGGGGAAATGAATGACGTGATAGTGATGGTACTAGTAAAAATTGGGATGCTTCCCGGGGAAACCGAGGGGAATAGTTTGTGAAGGGACTGGATGTTTGTGACGGTACTGAAACCCAAGACTGGGTGGCGGGACCCGGGGGGAGAACCGTGGGTGTGACAATAAACGAAATGAAGTGATGTTGTAATTTTGGCATTGTGAGGAAGTCAATCTTTGAAAGGACCAACGACGCCGTAAGTGGTACCCGGAGGGAGCAAAACGTGGCGGTGGGGATGGCCCGGAGACATCCCCCAGACTAAAACTAAAACCGGTTCAATGTGATTACCCCCCGGGTCAGTGGCGGGAATGGTTTAAACTAAGCTTCGAGGGCCCCTGGGCAAAGACGACGCGCCAAAAACGTTGGATACGCGTTGTGGATTGGGCGCACCCGCGGTCGCTCCACGGCCCACAGAGGCATCAGACGATCAACCCCGAACGACTGGGGCCAGGCCGAACGCGAAGAACAACGCCCCTGACGCCCAACAGGTTTCGTTTCGAAACTTTCCCCGAATACTTTCCCAAATTTAATGAGGAAAACGGTTTCGGCATAGACCTAAAAAGGGGAGAATTTCAAGGTGTCTGTATGACAAGGGAAATAAAGTCGTATATAATCATTATTTTGGGAAATTTTTGTGTCAAGTTTACCTTACCCCAGAGCCCATTCGAAAAGAAGGCCATCCCTTTACTGATGCACTGATTTGCACTGATTTGCACTGATTTGCACTGATGCACACCTTAATTTACTGATGCACTGGATTGGAACCCCGGTCCGTCACATAATCAACCTCAACGTTACCAAGGTTTATGGTCCCGTGCTCTTGGGACTTAGGTTTTGTTCATTTCCCCTTTTGGCGGCCGGGGCGGGTGGGGCTGTTGGGCTTTTAACGATGGTTTATGACCGGAGTTAATGATAAGGTTAAAATTCAATAATGGAATTTTTTTGGGGGGAGGTTTTTTGCTGGATGGAAGATGGGCCCCGCCCTCGCCCGGCTTTTGGTTCCCCAAACGGGGCCAAACCCCCAAACGCCCGCCCCCAAAAACTTTTTTGATCGTCCCCTTTTTATGCAGGACTGTGCCCAAAAAAAACGATAGAATAAAAAGTCCGGCCCAGCCCGTTTGATGGGCACTGCCTGGCATTCGCCTGGCGTTGAGAAAAGGACGGTCAGGAGCCGCCGCTAAATTCTCCTGGGGCCGATTAATTCGCCCTGCTATCTCAGTTAAAAATTTTTTATCGGCCCTAAATGGGAATCCCCGTGGGAGTGCAGGACATCTGCGGAAAATTTTGAAATTAACCCTTGTCTTGTAATAAACTTTTTATTTCCAAAATATTTTAATCCGTTTTTCATTTTTTCCAAAAATTTCGAAAGTTTTAATGCATTTGGCAGTTTTCCCCAAGCCACTTCCCTGTAAATGGTTTAAACCCCGAAAGTAATTATATTTATTAATTGCATCATTAAAGGGACTCTTTTACTGAGCTGCTTAACTACGCTCTGTAACAGAAGTTAAGCAAGTCGATAAATCACAGATTCCTGGGGCCCTTTCGGAACCCCAACCAACAACCCAGCCCCTGGTGGGATAAAGGAATGATGATGCGACCCAATGGGACGAACAAAAAAACCAAAGGGGTTTATTCCTTTACGTCTTATGCTTAATGTCAAAAGATCAACAGTCGTTGCAAAAAGGCGCAACAGAACTAAAAGAACTTGTAGTATAATTTATTTATTTACTTGAAAATATGCCATAAGAGTTAAAAAAAAATGGGTCCAGCATAGTCCTCTTTTTGTTTGACTGCCCCCGCCTGTTTAATTTTGGCCCTTTATGAACGGGATTTTCTTAAAGGAAAAACATTTCCCCCAACCCTGAAAAGCGACCTTTTTTGAATGTTCCTCCTGCAGCTATCTGGGATTTCTTTTTTTCGCGTGATACAACGTGGGAACATGTCGTGATGTACAGGCAGTTCAGGGACAAGTATTTTTACGTTGAAAAAAGCGACGATGATGGCGGATGTCTGTCTGAGATTGAAATACTCTTATCAATGACGGAGGTTAATGCTCGACAAAGTGCGAATAAACTTTTCCACAGCTCTCAGGCACAAAATTCGGGGCGGGGGCTGACTTGAAAAAGGGTAGACACCAGCGGAAATTTAGTTCCCAAGACACTTTCTTTTTCCCCCTGTTCGTAAGAAGAGAAAGTAGGAATTATGTCCCAAACGCGAAATTTCGACAGAAAACTTTTATTGTCGGGATCCGGGTTTTTTAAATGAGAGTTAAAGGTTCGTCGTAGCTATTCGTAAATTACGATCCGTGGTACCTGAAAATTTAACAAAGAGCCATGAGGGGGGCCCGGTTTAGGTGGCTCAGGGTAGCAATTGATGTAAATGCAGTGCTCTAAAGGAAGGGCCTGGGGTTCCGGGGTTACAACGGGGGTGTTTTTTCGACACTAGCAGTTATCTAGGCAAAATCAGTCGCTTCTGGGGGAGAATTCTAGCAGCTGGCGTTCATCCCCATTTTTTCTTCGATCAGCCCCGGCGAATCCCGGGACTAGTCCCAAAACCCGGGGCCACGAACCGGGGGATTTTTCTTTTCCCCCCGCCTTTTTTTCACCCCCTTTTTCACACTTTCATTTATATGCATTTAACCCCCATTTTCCCGCGAGACGAGGCGGGAGCGAGCTTCCCCTGGTCGTGATCCCTTTGAGAAAACCCGCCCCGACATGGGTCGGCGCCAGATCCGCGATCCAGCGCGGCAAATCGCTACACCCCGTGAAAAAACATCTTCATATACGGAACTAATGCCCCATAGCGCTGATGCGCGAAATCGCTAATCAATCCAGATTTGGGTTTAAATATTCATAATCATTGTTGAATGATTTATTTTCCCTTTTATATTTAATGGTTCCGTTTTCCTCTGCTATCCCCCCACGGGGCAGCCAAATAATTTTCCCTTTTTCCCTTTCCTTTTCGCTATCAAATTTTTCCCTGGCTACCCTGGAACTCGCTTTGGGGGCCCAAAATTAAAGATCCTAATAGGGGAAAAGATGGTTCTACAGAATCCGCGGGGTGACGGTTTGTGCCGGGGAAAGACGCGATTTCTCTTATTAAAAACAAACCAAAGTTTTGTTCTTTCTTTTTATTTTTCGGCTTTCCCTTTTTTCATAAACACGGAAACAACACCGTCTTTCCCTCTAACTGTACCTCCCCAAACATAGACATTCAAAAAAAAACCCAAAACGAAACTCATTCACGCACAATAATAAAAAAATATGAAATTAATTACATTGAATGGCTTTCCCCCGATTTTCCTTTGCCCATTTTTTAAATTTTAAATTTTTATTAACAAAACTTTTTCAATAAACCCCCCAGTTAGGAAGCGTTTCAGATGGTATTTGAAAGAAATCAGACAACAACACACAAGGTCCTTCCTTTTTTGCGTCTCAGCCCGTGGCAATGATGTCTGGGGCCGCCGTTCAGTTTTCGAGCGCGGTCGCCTCCACTCCGCTCGCGGCCCCTGAAACCAATTCTCGGAACCGCTATTATCCGCATGAATGATATTATTCAGTTGCTAGCCCTCACCGCTTAAAAAAATCGTATGTAATTCGTTGCGTACTTTCCAAAAAAACAAAAAAAACTATTTTTGGGTGTCATCAAACCGTCATTTTTAAATTTACGATCGTTTACCCCATTTACATTCAAAATGAATGCCCAATTTCTGACCCGGCATCTTTTCTTTTATATTTTATAACGAAAATTCTGTAGCGTTGAATTTTCTTACAATAAAAAAAAAACATCAATTGTCCGTAATCAAAAAAAAACCTCAAAAAATAAATTAAAATTATAATTTTTTCCCTTTTTACTAATTTCTTTCCCAAAAAATACAACTTTACTTCTTTTGTTTACATTTAAAAAAATTAACAACCCCCAAATTTGCGAAAAGGTTCACCCCAGTAGAAATTGTTTAATGGAATTTTTTCAGCAACCATTGAAAGGCTTCTAACAAAAAGCCACTCATTCTTTTAATCTGTTTAATTTCCCAAATGACTTTCTTCTCTTCGTAACATGGCGTCATTTGTTTATACAGTTCATTAAAATTTAAATATTATATTTTTTTTTGCTTCCAACATGCGACAAAACACTAATTTGTCGTTTTCCCCCTTTTTAGTCATTTTTTCCCAATGTTTCACCCAAAACGGTTTGGGGTTTTGTTATAATTCTTAAAACCCTGTTTAAAATTTTTCTTTTCTATAACAAGGGCCCATATTCTTTCATGTTATATTAAAAATTCCCAAATTCCCTATTTCAATTTATATCTTCCGAATCGGCCCAATTTGATCCCGTTTTTTATTTAATTTCATAATTTCTTTCTCCCGGGACGATTATGTTCAATTTCAAAATTTCCCGCCTTAATTCTTTATTTTAATTTTGGGACTTGAAAAATTTTTTTGTCGCCCCTTGTAATAAATACACAGTTTATTTTTTGTCACTTTTGTGGTTGCATCGGGGATTTTGGTCTAAATGATGATCATTACAATATTGTAGTAAAAGTTGAAAAAAAAACGAACGGAAGGCGGTGCCTTTTCAACAGACGTAGGTCCTCTTACCGGAGGCCCGGTTAAAATCCTGACGGCGGCAGGTTTTCGACACTGGCTTTGGTAGGCCGATTGGTCGCTGTCGGGAGGAGAATTCTAGTGGCCGGCTGCTCTGATCGTAGTTTTCGTCTCCGATAAACACCAAGGAAGACAGCCCCCAACAAACGGGCCCCGGACCGCACCCGATCGTCCTTCCTCCCTTGCCTATTCCTCCCCTCACACACACACACACACACACACACAAAAAAACCCCACAGACACACACACACACACACACCCCTCCTACCCCTCATTCACACACTCCCACATTTTCCCGGGAGACCGGTCGGAGCAGAGCTTGCCCCGGCTGGGGCGGTCCCCCGCTGGTAGGAGGTCTTGTTGGGGAAACCCCCCAAAGCCGACGGTAGGTCGGCGCCGGATCTCCCACCCAGCGGGGAAGATCCCGCCATCTCCCGAAAAAACATCCTACACAACTAACGGGACAAGACCCGTTGCGCCCCCGGAAACACGAAAAATCAATCAAATCGATAAAAATGGGATTGGGAAGAAAAAAAAATTACCCTTCACCCAATTACATTATTTATAAATGTTGTTAAGATCGTTAAATTATCAAATGCAATTTTTGGCTCCCCACCCCTCGCTCGGCATCTGTCGGGAATAACAAAATGCCCAGGTTGGGGCCCCAATGATTTTCAAATTTTCCCCCTTAGGGGAAAAAAATATTTTAAAAGAATCTATGGGGTTGGTGAATGAAATTGAAATATTTTCTGGATCTAGATAACTCAAAACAGAAAGAAATCTGAGGGGCATGGTTTCACTATCTTCATAGAACCCTGGCGCCCCTTTTGAAATGTCTTTTTCCCGGGTCTTGGGATGGTTCTCTCCCCCAAACAGATGATACCCAATTAAAAATTAAATTTTTCCCAAAAAAAAAAATTATAATCAGGGTTTTATGGGTACGGGATGCTTTATGAATGGTACTTATAGTTACGGGGGTCTAAAAGTATTAAGTGTCTGCAGTCAGTATTAAAATTTAAAACCCAAAGGGAAATGCAGAAAGCCCTCCATCTTTATTTTCAAAACTAAAAATCATCATTGGGGGAAGGAATTTATTGTAATAAAAAGAAAATATGTAATATATATATGTACTAACTTTTTCTAAAAATTAAAAAAATAGAAAATATGTAAAAAAAATTCTTATAATGTTTAAATTCCTTTTCTCCAAGATTCCGGCGGATTGCCACAAATCTCAAATGGGTTCAGAGGCGAAAGAAATTTCTACATCAAAGCAATTATTCAGCTTTTTTCATCAAATACAAATTTATTACTTATACAATGTTTACGGGGGTCGGCGCTAAAGAGAATAGTCCATAGTGGAAGAGGGGGGGGAGGGGGGAAAGGGGGCTTCCCCCCCACCCCCAATCCAAGGGATAAGAAATGATTTATTTTTTGGTTACCTGGGGTCTTGAAAAGAGAGCACAGGGAAATTTCCTTTTCCTTTACATACATCCCCTTCATCCTTGATCCCATGCGTTTCAAAAGCAGATGGGGGGAGGGAAAGGGGGTTTTAAACGCGAAGGTCGCGTTAATATAAGCGCATTTCGTGTCTTCGAACATTTCAGTAACAAAATTAGTTTTTTAAGTAACAAAATTTCGAACTCGTACAGAAATTTCATTTTTACTTATATGTATTTTCATGAGAATCCGTTCCTAGTCATCATTTAAACGGAATTTGCGCCCCTTCTCAAGAAATTCCTGACTTGCTTTTAATGAAAAATAGTACGACTTCAGATCTTTATCATTTGTATTATTAACCCCCAAAGGTAAAAAATAAATTTTTAAAAAAATTTAAATTAAAACGAATAATGCTTTTTAGATTTTTTAAAGTTTGGTTTTGGATGACATTTTCGAAGGGGAATTTTTGGGCCCCCATGCAACTTTCATTGTTGGGTGAGAAGATTCATACCAAACATGTTTTAAAAAAACTTAGGAGTGTACAAACGCAGTGTACAGCAATCGTTTGATATACGAGTTTATTTAAAGAAATAAATTATTAACAATTATTTGTAATGCATTACGTTGTTAAATTTAAAAAATTATAGTTTCTTTAGTCTTTAAAAATGAGGACATGAAACTACACTTTTGGGGTTTTCGATTTAGTACAGGGCCCTGCACTTTTTAGATTTCTTTTCTATGGGTTTTTATTTTGTGCAGAAAAACCCCAAGGTTTGTTTGTTCTTAATTTCTTTCTAACTTTTTTATTTAAATTTGTTATTTGAAATAACTTTTATTTATTTGTTATATAATATTAAATATATAATATAATTTGTTATAGATATAAAAATTTAAAAAATTTTAAAAATTTAAAAAAGAGAACACTCGAATATTCCGGGAAAAAAAAATTGTTTTTAAAATGAATATAACTTACATTGGTTTTTAATACAAACGGGAGATGAATGTGGGGGGAAAATTAATATTTGGGGAATTTGATATTGTTAAACATTCATATTCAATTTCACAAAATCAAATAATCCGATTTTGTCTGTTTTTATTTGAATCTATTCCCCTTATTTTAAATTTTTGGGCGCTAACAATTACGGGGGACCATTTTTGATTAAAATAAATTCAACCTTTATGTAGAATTTAAAAAAACAAGAAAAAACCAGAAAAAAACAGAGATAAGTTTTTTTAAAAAATGTTAAATTCGCAGGGTTGTACGGGGGAAAAGTGGAGATGACGAAAAAAGGCAGAAAAAGAAAACAAACTGCCGTAATCCTTTTTCTCAGAGGGAAATTTGGGGTCTCAAATTTGATCCATAACAGGTATCTCCCATCAGCCTGGGCAAGTCCCCGCCCCGATGGTCTCCCCACATGTATGGTAAGTTTGTAAAATAACGGGTGACGATTGGGCCAGGAGGAAGAAGGATATATTGCGCACGATCCGTGGCCCGTTTGTTAGGTACTGTTCCCGCATTCGTCCGGTGTTGATCGGAGAAAGCATCGATCCCAGCAGGTGACCGCTAGAACTCCCCTCCAGACAGCGGACGAATTCGACCTGTACAATCTATTTTTTTTTTATTTATTTATTTTTTATTTTTTTTATTTATTTATTTATTTATTTTTATTTATTTATTTATTTATTTATTTTTTTATTTATTTATTTTATTTATTTATTTATTTATTTATTTATTTATTTATTTATTTATTTTTTTTTTTTTATTTTAAAAAAAAAGTTAAAAACTGCGTTATCCTATGGGGAAAAATAATTTGTGCACATTTCAAAATTCTGTGATCCTTACACCAAGCATATAATTAAATTTTGAAGGAGAAAAAAATCCCCTTGAAAAAATTTTAAAAATAAATAAAATAATTTAATTTTGAAAATTTAGAACCCACCGCCGGGGCCGGGAACCCCGGGGCCTGTAGGGGATGGGGATGTGCTGGAGAGCCCCCGATGGGGGGACCCCAGCCGGCGGGAAACCCCGGGGATTAGATTAAGGGTTTAAACCCCCGCCCCAAATTCAATTTTTATTATCAATTTGGTTAAACGATTTTTGGGAAAACCAATTTTTAATTGGGCATTGAAAATAGGAAATTGACGGGGGAAAAGGGCGAGAAATTTAAAGATTGTGTATTAATATAATTTTGTTCGCGGACACGTGTGAGCTTTTGGAAGCCCGATTTAAGAACAAGGGGGTCAGATTCGGTCAGGGCGATGGAATAACAATAGAAATTATTTCTTTTCATGTCTAATAAATGTTACAAATAAATACCTGTTATTTTGGGGCAAAAGGCGCTATTAAAAAAGTATTTTTAAGACGGAAACAATTGTCCTAACGTAAACATTATTTCCCCAAAAAGGGAAAAAACGAAACTTCAGAAAATGGTTTTTGTATGTCGTATTAAAAAGTCTTAAAAAAAAAACAATTGGGAAGAATACCCTATAGGGCCAAAAACTTTCGGGAACTCTTTTATCTCTGACTTATTTTTTCTTTTTTTATAATAAATTATTTTTATTATAATAATTTAGGATAAAGATGTAAATACAATACAGAAATTTATCATCAATATTTAAAACTTGTCATCTCAAAAAAAACTAAAACTTCCAGATAACCCCCCTATTTTTTCTATAACATATTTATATTGTTTATATTAGGAAAAAATGTTTCGCATGGGCCCATGGATAAATAATTTTTTTTCGTGACAAAAAGTCACCATATACATAACCCCCAAATCCAAAGAATTATGTTAGTTTATTCTGAAATTTTAAATTTAAATTAAATTGAAAAAAAACCATTATTTTCAATTATATTGGTGTATGGATTTGTATTTTTTATTACTTCCATGCTCATTTGTGTCAGTCTTGAATTTGTATTTAGTAGTGGGGGGAACTCGTAAAGTCTAATTGTCGGACGACAAAAAAGGAGAATGACGGGAAAAAATCGAAATCCCGTCATTTGATGCCGGCATCGCAGTACTTTCCCTTTTCGCGTTTTGAATCCGGTTTAAAAACCCAAATTTAAAAAATGCCGGGGACTTTTAAACCCCATCTTCCAAAAAAAAAAATTATTGAAATAGAGGGCGGCAAAGTCTTTAATCCTCCCAAAAAAATTAATACATAAATTTATTTAGAAGCAAATACTAAATGTTTTAGATGAAAACATTTTAAACCATTTACCGCAGATAACGCGAAGAATGCAATGTAATTTTCCCAAAATTTTTCTTCAAGTACAAGTTTTAAATTTTGTAGCCAATCATACCGCCCAGGAAATCCCGCAGTGGCGCATTGGTTCTCAACAGAAAATAATGTTTGGGAGCAACTAACAAAGAAAACGTAAAATCCACTATCACAATCATAACATTTGTTTGAATATTGTCCCCTTCTCTTATTTTCCAGATCACTTTTCTATCCCTCTTTCCTTTTTTAAAAGCAGGTTCTGATCAAGGCGTTAACCGTTACGGATTCCCTTTAAAATTGGCCTGGAGTTTTTTATTTGTCTGCAATGGTCGTATAATGCTACACAAACCCAACCTGGGGGGCCCACCCAATTTTAACAATTCACGGGGGGGCAACTCAATTGTCTGGAGGGAAAATTTCCCGCGCCTCAGTTCCCCCCCCTTAGTTACCTCATTAGATATACCCCCCCTACACGGATTTGTGAGTGGAGGTGATTTGAGGAGGATACCTGGGAGGGGTGTCCGTGTAGAGGCTGTTTTAGATTTTTGAAGGCTGCTCCCCCTTTTTCTCTGAGATACGGCTGCCGTCCCCCGGTGCGTTTGGGGTAGGGGACCGCCGAGTTCGGTCGGTTCCGTAACCCGGACACTTCCGGGGAAATGCGCCTCCACAAGACTCGCCGCCACGTCGGGAAATACCCGGGTCCAGGAAAAAAAGCGGGATTGATTGGTTTTTTTAAAAAAGACACCAATAATTTCCATTTTACACAACTGAATTTTATGTAAATAAAAAAAAAAACTAAAACATTACACCCCGAACTGGGAACCTGAAATGAACATGAATCTATTTTAATTCAAAGAAAACACTTGTTCGAGATAAATTCCTTTCTTTGTAAATAACATCGGGATTTAGGAAAATTTCCCTTTTTATTTAATGTTTGTACATGCTATAAAAGAAAAATTAAAAAAAATTTTTTAATTTTCTTTAAAAAAATTAAAAATTTGATTTTTTTATTTTAATGCATTTTAAAAATTTTTTTTTATTTTTTTTTGAAAAATTTTTTTTTTAAAAATTTTGGTTTTAAAGGTTTATTTTTGACTTTTTTCTAATCTACTAGGGTTAGAATTTTCTAAATTTCTATTTTTTCCAGAATGATCGAGAATCTAAAATTCCTAAACCTATTTTTTTAACATTAAGAGGATGTTGTGTTTGAATTTCATATTCTATTATTATAGATATCAAAGCTCCTTTTTCCCCCTTTTTCCACAAGGAAAAAGCGATGGATCGTGGTGACCGGTGGGGATGGGCGAGGGGGCGTCGTCCCCGAGCAAACATATTTCTCCCTCCCAAGGGCAATCTTTAACTGACCTCCGACATTGATCTCTCACCGTTCGAGATGTTCGTCCAGGAATGGAAGGGCAAGGCTCTTTAATTTAAAAAAATTATGTTTGATCTCTTTTTTATACCAGTTTCGAACATTAAAAAGGGAAAATTGCATTTTTTTTTGTCATAATTGGAATTATACTAAATTAGAATTTATAAAATCATTAATTTTCCCCCATTTTATATTGTAAAAAATATTATGGTATTTTAGATACAAGTTCAATGAAATATATTAGGGAATTCCCCCCAATTTGTATTTTTGTTTTCTTTTCCTTTTTATGATAAAATGTTTTCCCAAGGAAAAAAAAGTACCCCTCAGTTTTTTTGCATTTTGTACCATGTAATTTTGTCAAATGTTAGTGTGTTTAATAAAAAAGTCTTTTTATACGGATTTTAAGAAACTTTAAAGGGCATTATAATTGGATAAACGAAATTTTTTTCATAACCCAAAATTTTGTGCTACCTATAATATTCGAATTAAACTTTTTTCTTTATATAGTATTTATTTTTTTATTTGAAAATATACTATAGGTCCAATTACATTATTAAAAATTCAATTTAAAAAACCTTTTTCAATATTGTTTTTAACTTTAAAAAAAGAATTAGAAAATTATTTTAGTTCTTTGTTTTTTTTCTCGTATACATACTATACTATTGAAAATATTGTAATATAAGTGTATAGAAGTTGAAAGGGGGGAAAATCCATTTCAATTTAAAATGCATTTTATGGGTTCCCCGATACTGAAAAATGTTTTTGCTTTTGTTTGTTTTTCAAAATGTCCGTTCTGTCCACAGTAGTCCCCAAGAAATAAAAAACCTTTTAAAAAAATCTTGCCCTTTTCCCGCACCCTTAAAATTTATTGTATTGATATATATGTATATCAAAAAGATTATATAGTAAAAGATTTATTTTAAAAATTGATTTAAAAAATTTATTTTTATTTTTTTTAAAAAATTAAAATTCAAGATGCATGGGAAAAACGAAATTTTGTCGCACAAAAATTTTGGATCCTACACTGTCAATACTACTTAAATTTTTAAAAAAAACTCCCTTTAATAAAATCTTTCCAGGGTAAAAGGCAATAACTTTTTGGGTCTTATCCATGTTGTCCTTTGGAAAAATACTTCCCCCGCAACAACATGGAAACGATAAGGGAAAAATTGTATTTCCCCCTAATTTGGAAGACGGGACAGAAAATGAAGTTAAATTTTTTCCGGAAACAAAAAAAGGGGGCCCTCTGATTTGTCAATATCAAAACCAAAAAACCTATCAATTCAAACCCACCAATACAATACTTTTGGTTGTTTATACACATTTTTATGTTCAAATTAAATAATCAATGTATCAATTAAAAATTTAAATTTAATTTTTTGTTGCTGATGATGTTGTTGATAATTTTTTTGGGGTGAATTTATTAAATTTAATCAAAAATTGATTTTCAACCCCTTAATCTTTCATTTTTTACTAATTGGGTTTTTTTTATTTTTAATTATTTAATAACAATTTTGGAAAAAGGGTTTTGATCACTTTGGGGGAAAATTTTTCCATGGTTGGGCCGGGGGGTACCCGGGGTAATATTCCAGGTGTTTTTTACCCTTGGGCTACCTGGGGGCGAGGGGCGAGTGGTACCTATGACTTTTTGCACGGCCGGTGAAATGTCCGAAACACGATCTCCCCCCCCCCGGCACGGTCCGCCCTTTTGCCGAGCCGACGGGGGGGCCTGGGTTTGGGCTTGTTTTTGGGAAAGCAGACCCAGTCTGACCCGTCAACGGGGAGGCAGGCGGATACGCCTTAAAAAACGAACCGCCACTTCTCCAAAACATTCACTACACTAAGGGGCATTGGGTCGGCGCTCTTAACACAACACTCCCGCTCGGATTTATTGATTGATCTTCCGGGGCCCTCAACTGCGACGG
>CAXIVR010000013.1:4677152-4697353 GCA_964035755.1 Teleogryllus oceanicus | reverse complement strand
AGCACATTTTAACAAGTAAAGGAATTTATACTCATGCCGGAAAAAAAGACAATGAATATTCAGAGGGTTGGACAAGGCAGAGGAAAACAGCAAAAAAAATTTTCTGTTGTAATTTTTTTCTAAAAACCTCTGCAGTCCCACTTTAAACTAACAGACCATGGAAATTCAGAGAACCCGATCTTTTTTTAAGGAAAATTTAAATTTTTAAACAAAATTTTCAAACAACAAACCCTTTTTTTTTCATAAGGAAAAAATTTAAAATTTTTCCCAAAATTTAAAAACCCAAGTTACAAATGTTTAACTTAGAACTAAAATTTTTTAAATAATATGTTCAAAAATCTTTAAAAAAAATTAAAAAATGATGTTTTATATTTTGCTTATACTCTTTAAAAAAATTCTAAAATCGGGGACATCAAAACCCAATTTTTTTTTTTCATAACTTTTTTGACAGGGAATGATCAAACAAAATTTTTTCCCCCAAAAGCAGGGGGCTGAACTCTTTTTTTTATCGAAATTCCAAATGAGAATAAAAGAGGGGGTTGTTCTAAAAAAATTTCCATTCTTTTTAGATATTTGGAAACCAATAAGTTTTCAGAAAAAAAAAACTGAAAGACTAGACTAGAAGAAATGCACAAAAAAAATTATAAAAAAGTTTTATAAAGGAAAACTATTAAAAAACAAATAAGATAAAAATTTAAATTCGGGTAGAAATTTTAAATTTTTTTAAAAGTTCAAATCAATGGTACAGATTTTGGACTCAATCCCAATCGGGATAAAAGAATAGAGTATTGACAATTGGGGGACTCTTTTGAGTTTCTGGTTTGGATTTTTTGTGAGAATAAAATTTTCATTTTTTAGGTTAAAAAAGAAATTAAATTAATGAAGGGGGAAGACTCTTGGCAATCAAATTGGCCAAATTAAAAAAAAGGGGTTCGAAACATTTGGGGTTGAAACCTTATGGTCATGATTGTTGCTGAAGGGTTTTGTTGTCAGGGGGTTTCAGGAACAATTGAAGTCACTAAGAAAGGAAAAGGGGGGGGCCCTCTTGAAACCAATGAAAAGGGAATTTTTTCTCGGTCAAATAGGAAACCATTCTACAAATCAACTGACAAATTTGAAGAGGTTTTCCAAAGTAAAATTGACTAACAGGTACTGGTTTTTTTTGTGACAATTTTCACCCCTTTCCTTGATTCTCCCCAAAATTTTGACCTGAAACAGCAAAATTTCCACCCACCCATTGCCCAAACTATTCTTTTCTATCTTTTTTCCAAATTAAAAATCAGAAAAAGGGAAAAATGTTTTAAAGGGTTTTAAAAGCGATTAAAAAAAGTAACCGGGTTTTAAACCCTTTTGGAAGATGAATTTTCAGATCATTCCAGCTGATAAAAGCAAGCAAATTTTCCCCAAACTGGAGGGGATTAAAATTTAAAGGGAAATTTTTTTCTATACTTATTTTTGTAGGGAAAATTTTTTTCTAAAAACAGGTTGCACTTCTCTTTTTTTCATCCCTTTACCTTCTGCTCAACGTCTTTTCCCCCAACTACCTCACCTGCCCCCCTGTATCAGGGGCTGAGGGACAACCCTCCACCCCCCCCCGGGCTCCATTCAGCACAAGTTGCCTGGAGTTATCACGTGGATGGGGTGAAACGAAAAAATTGGGAGAATTGTAATCCGTTACACACCTCTCATTCTGAAAGAAAGGGGGAAATGTTTTTCGCAAAATGAAATTTCCCAGGAAACACTGTAATGACAATAAATACATGAAACCCCAAAATTTCAACAAAATTCTCCTTTTTTCAAACTTTAACTGGAACTAAAACATTTTGAATGATGGGAACTACTGTCTACAGTGACTGTAAGAGAAAAAAAACTTAATATAACTTATTAAAAAAATTTGTCTTCCCAACCTTTTATCATCTATTGGGAAAACCACTCCGCAATTGTAGAATTTTAGAAAAAATTTTTCATGTTTAAAAACTCAAGATTTTTTTAACTATCACAATGCACATGTCAAGTTCTGCTTTTACTGAGTACACCCCTTGTGCGCAGCCTATCTTCGAGAAGCAGTGTTGTCACATCCAAATCTTTGCTTTCCCAATTCCACTTTACCATGCCAATAGCTCAACAGAAAAAACACAATACCTCCTTTTTTTCCTTAAAATTTGTTCACACAAGGGCAGAGGGAAAAAAGTTTTGAGTCTATAGAGGAATGTCCCGATTGATTCTAAAAAAAGACAATATCTTCTTCCCTTTTTTTACTTTCCCAAAAACACCACTTTTTTAAAATATACACCTGAACATATTGACAATGCGATCTTGCTCTTTATAAAAAGTCACCATACTTTCCCGCAGTGCTTTGTCAATACTTCTTTATCATCAGGTCCATATAAAATTGAAACTCCCATCAAAATTCACTGTTGCCCAAAACCACGCACTACAGGAGGGAAAAAGCAGCTGCAAAAAGACAAGAACTTATTAGACAATTTAGAAAATGTCTGGGCTCCCTGCATAAAAGGAGGGGGGGCTTCCTCTCTCAAGCCCTTATACAACATTTTTTGGGGGTGCAACCCTCCCCCGTTGGGGGTCGAATGTTTATCCTGCCAAGCCCCAAAGTCTTGGGAGAGAAAATGATAGTCCTTCCTTTTTATGCACATTTGCACAAAGGGCGCTTGTTTGCAATTTTTATGCTCAGAAACGCAGTTTGGAGATTTTGGGACAGGGCCAAAATTATTGGGACTGTCTTTTTCCCGCCTTTGGGCCCTTTTAAAAAAATAAATCGATATACTACGGAAAATAAAAAAAGACAACAAAAAAACATTACACAAAAAAAACCCTTTTATCAAAAGGATCTCTTTTTTCCGAGCTACAAAAAAATGCCAAAAAAGTCAACAAAATTATAACGCCTAATAAAAACCAGAAACTAAAATAAATAAAAAACTCCCTTTGAAACTCGTGTTTTCCGTTTTCACCTTGAACAGCCACTGAAAACGCCAAGGCGTCTGAATTTGGGCAACTCTCCAGTCTGTCTTGCTTCCGTAATCATTTCCACACCGGTGGTTCATCTGCAACAGTTCTGCAATACGTTTGTAGCTTTTCCTTTGCAAGGTAAAAACCCCACCAACAGACAAATGATCAAAACTAAAAACTTCATTGGCACTTATTGTTCTCGCAAGTGTTATGGTGATCCGCGGCTGGGTGGTGGCTGACTGGTTTGCAGCATATTTAATGAAATTCATGGACTGGCCAAGAGCTCACGGATATTGTATTTTTTTCCCAATCAACAAACCAAAAAAAACTAATGGAAAATTATGCTAATACTTTATGTCCATGAAAGTCCTCCACAAACTTTAATTGTGATCGGTGAATTACACATCGAGTCCTAATCTACATACAGTATGCTGGGAAGAGGGTCAAAGCAGAGTTTCATTTTCGTAGTATGTTAGATATCCAAGGGTATCGAGATACAGTTTACTTTATAGAAATTGTGATGGAATTTTGGATTTTATCACAAAACTCTCCAATATGTTATTAACCCCCATTACAGAGTTATAGCAGCAATATCTGTTCTCTCATAAGTGCTCATTCACGGTAGCAAAATTATTTATAACAAGAGTTGATATCAGGGATTCTTTTAGTATCTGCAGTTTAAATCAGTAATTTGTTTAATGGCTTTTTTGGACATAACTAGTTATTTAATTATTATGGCTGGTAAATTCTATTTGGAAAATTTGTTCCATTGTTGTTTTACTCTGTCCTCAAACGACTGATATGTATAAAACTCGGGGAAAACATGTTATAAGGAAGATATGTTATAAAAGTTCTCCTGTGTCACTCTATGGACCGGTTTCAAATGAGCATTTACATATCTATTGAGTTTTAGAAAACAATTTTTCATGCCCTAAGAATCCAGAGCATTACAAAGGAGAAGTAAAATACCAGACTCTGTAGTTGAATTCAAGGAAAACGGATTGGGTTTATCTCTGCCGACAATGTTAAAAGTTTCAATGAAAAGGTACCGAGGATGGAAATTGACTTAAAGACAGTTTTTGATTTTGGATGTTTTCCATTGATGAAACTTGTATTCTACAAACAATGGCGATTTTAATAGAAAAAATTTTAAAAGTCAAATCGTAAGAACCAACTTTAATTATAAACAATACAGTGTAATTTAGAAAAACAATACATTATAAGAGTAGAAACTGGATTAATGGGAGGAAACCGGGACAAAAATCTTTTCTGGGAGTTCCTTAACTTTGGAAAAGAACTATAAATTCAAGGGTTTAATCCTTTTTCTTTTTTAAAAAAAATTTTTCTTTTTAAAATTTTTTCCCCGTTATATACCTTTGTTTGTTTAAAAGGTTTACGATGGGAGAATGTTGGGGGATACACAAATATACATTTTTTTGTTCCTTCAAATTACAAAAAATTGTTCATTACCCGGAGGGGAAAAAATAATTTCTTATTAGGTTCAATGGTAAAGGGAATGAATTTCCCATTTTTTTTCATTCTGAAACAAAAATTAAAAAAAATTTTACACGGGGAAAGACTTTTTTAAAACCCAAATTTCTTGGAGTCTGAAAAAAATTTGTAGGGTTTTATATTGGATTTTTCGCCCGTTTTTTTAGTTCCCCCACTAGTTGGAGGAGGGGATTGTTATTTTCACAAAAAGGGAATTTTTTTTAAATTTTGTCTGTTTTAATGCAAATATTTCTATTTAACCGGAAAAATTTTTGGTTTTTTTTTCTGCAACCCTAATTTTTTTAATTCAACCAATTTCAATGGAGGGGGGAGGATTCCGGGCTCCCAAACGTAGGCGGGTAATGGGCCAAAACCTCATCCTTTCTCACGCCCCCCCCCAGTTAACAACCTTGAAATGTTTGGGCCTTTTTCCCTTTCCCCAACCCCCGTGTTGGGGGCCTTTTTCCAAGAGGTTCGGCCTATGGAACCTGCCCCGACCGCGCCCTTTCACCTTTCATTCCCAAAAGGTTTTTGACCTGCATTTTTGGTGGCCTTCCCAGTTTGAGCCACCCACTTTTTGCGATTATTGTTGGCCCATGGGCCCAGTGTGTTTGAAAATAAAAGGGGAAATAGCGGACATTTCCTGCCTTTTTTCCGTCCCTCTCCGCCTACAATTGCTAAAAACGACTTTTTCTTTTTAAATTTTGGAATTTAAATGTGAAGCTAAGATTGCTGGACACCACTTTGTTCCCGAAAAAAAATGTCAATTTTGTAGAAAATATTAATTATGCAAAAATTAAATTTTAATTGCTCTTAAAATTTTGGAATTAAATTTGGAATTGTCGGGGTTCCCCAGCTGGTTCCCCTCCCACCTGGCTGTTTGCATGATTTAAATGAAAGTGGACTGGCTGGGGCAGATTTTATTTGTATTTTTTTTGATCAACAAAAAATAATCAATGAAAATTATTTTTTATTTTCCCGAAACCTCCAAAACTTTAATTATGCCAACCTACTGCTTTAATTAGGGGAACCCCCTGAAAAAGGGGTGGATAGGGAAATTCTCCCGCCCACCTGGAATGTTTCCCCAAAGGGTTTAAAACCGACGGGCCAGCCGGGGCAGCGGGGGGCCCTTTGTGAGGACGTGTTTCTTCCGGGGAATGAAAACTGACAGCAAGGCGGCTAAAATGGTGTCTCTACCATTTTCCTTCTTCTTTTTCCCCAATGAGCACAAATGTTTAGGGTAGATTTAGAATGGCTAAAATGTGAAATTTCCCAAAACACAAAAAAAATAGTAATTGTATGTTTGACTGTCAGAAAAATTTTTTAAGGTTTTAAATTTCTAATGAATTTCTAAAACGTTAAACAACTTATTTTATATAAAGGGTTGTTTTTTTTTTTAATTTTTTAAATTTTTATTTTTAAATATTTTTAAAGGGCCTGATGAGGGAAAAACTGACCCTCCAAACATTCCCAGCTTTTTTTTTTGTTTCAAGATACCATTGTAATAAAATCTTTTTGTTTTAATAAATGTATTTGAGACTATGTAAAATTGGAACTTCAAAAAAAAACTTATGAGACAGTTATGTTTCTTTTTTAAAGGATAGTTATTTTAAAAATGATTTTACCTAAAAATTTTGTCCAACCTGGGGGACTTTTTCCCAACTTAATAGTCTCGCAAGGCCCCCCTTTTTGGGTCCCCGAGTTTCTTTGCGGGCGGTTCCCTGGAAATTTTTCTTCACCATGTTTTAAGGAACCAGATTTACGACCACAACAGCCAATAAAAAAAAGAAAAAATTAATTTTTGCAAAAATTAAACCCAAAAAATGATAAGAAAATTTTTGAAATGTTTGGGTTAAAATTTTAATTTTTCATTTAATTTTTTTTAAGATTCAATGAAAAGTACTCATAACATAAAAAATCTTTTTTCTACACAAACTGCCTGAAATCACCCCCTTTCATTTTTAACCTATTTTTAAAACCCCTTTCAAAAAGGGAAAACTTAAGCACTGAAGTGTATATCCATTTAAAATTTTCGTTGAAATTCTCCAACAAAATCAAAATGTTGACAAAAGCACATGAGAAAAATCGCCAATGACAGTCAGAAGAAAGGGATAAAGCAGACTGAAGAGAACAACAAAAAAAACAATGATTGATGAAAAAAAACCATTTTCGAAAAAAGTTAAACTTGGGGGATTTTCAGACAAATTTTCCATTTTATATACTTCCCTATTTTTAAATGGGTCAATTTACTATTAGAGGATCAACAAACAAGAAAAAGTGCAGCTAGGTGTACTTAACAGAACTTTCTCCTACTGAATGGAAGGAATAAATTTTCATTTTTAACCCTATGCCCTTAAATCCAAACTTCCAAAAAAACACCCCCAACCAAAATTTTTAAAACCCCGGGAATTTATTTTTTTCCCCAAAAAAACAAAAAATTAAAAACTTTTGTTACAGATTTAAACAATTATAAGACAAGCAATGATAACACTTTTTTTGCCCGATAAATCAAGGGGCTTCCCTTTTTAAATATTCAAAAAGGTCAAACCTTTTTAAAAAAAGAAAAATTTAAAAATCCCGACGAAAAACCCCAAAACACCATGAACACATAAAAATAATTAAAATCCCTTTTTTTTTTAAAATTTTTAAAAAAATTAAAATATTAAGAAAATTTTTTTAAACAAATCACATAAAATTTAAAAAAATTCAGAAAATATAAAAATAATCATTAATACAAAAACCCCCTTCAAAAATTTTTATCTTTTTTAACCTTTTATCATACATTTTTTCTCTATAATATTAATAACCCTTTTTTTTTAAAAAGGGGTAGTAAATGAGGTTAAAAAAATAAATTATCATTTAATCAACAAAAAAGAAGAAACAAAATTTAAATCATTTTGATCATTTATTATCTTTCAAACAATTAAAAATTCAAACTAATTTAAGATTGAAAATTTAAATTATCATATTTAAAATTAAATTTTAAATTAAACTCTCTTTTAATATTATGGTAAAAAAGAAAAATTTTTTTTTTATTAAATTTCCCAATAAAAAAATTAAAAAAGTAAACACACCCCACTGATGTTACTTTTTCACTTTTTAATAATTAATGAATTTTTTTTTCATTTTTTCAAAAATTTAAAAAATTTTTTATTTTTATACAAATTTTTTTGTTTTTTGGGAAAATTCCCGAGTTGTTGAGGTACAAGATTTAAACGGGGCCCAAAAAACAGGTTTTTTTTACAACAAACAAAATGGGGATTATTTACGGGCGAAGGGGGAGTCCAAAATGGGAATTTAAAATTTGAAATCTCAAAAATAATTTTTTTGTTTTTTTAGGGTTTTCCCATTTGTTTAATAAATGTTAATTTCCAAAAATCTCCCCCCAAAAACCCGGGTTATTAAACTACCCCCTAAAAAAAAATCAAGAGGGCCAACAAATTTTAATGACGGCAAAGGGGTTTTGAATGTAAGATAAATTTTTCAGGGGAAAACCCCCAAAACATGACAAACGAAAAGGGGTTTTTAATTAAAAGGCGGGGGAAAATAGGGGAACCCCAAAAGTAGCCCGATAAAATTAAAAAAACCCAGAAAGAAAGTTTTTTTTACCCATTGCCTTGTTTTTTAAAAAAGGGAAATGAGGATATTTAAATTTGATAATTTTGTTAATTTTGGATACATTAAAATTTTTAATTTTTTCTGAATTTTAAAAAAAACAAAAGGGATAATCCTCTTTAATAAAAAAAAAATAAAAAAAAAAATTAAATTACCCATTTTTCTTTTTTCCAAAAGAAATACCAAAAAAACTAAGAAAATATTTTAAAACTGAATTAAATTGGATAAAAAAACAACCAAAACTTTCAATTACCTGAAAATTTATTAAAGTTTTTTAAGATAACAGTTAAAAAATAAAAAAAAAAAGTGGAATAGAGAACTAAAAATTGGTTTCCCAAATATGGTTTTTCAAACAACATATTATTTCAATTTTTTAAAAAAATTTCTGTTATTTCACTAATTTTCAAAAAATATAAAAAAAAAGAAAGAAAGAAAAGAAAGAAAAGGAAAGTTTGAAAAAGAAAATTTTTTTTTGGGTTTTACTAACCACTTTTAAAAACAAATGGAATGAATGTCAACCCGGCTAAAAAAGCACTTTAAACTTTTTACAGTAAAAAACCTTTAGTAAAAGGGGAAATAAGATTGAAAGATCCCTTTCACAAGCATAAAAATATTAAAAGACCAATTAATGCAAGATCACTACGGAGACAGGGGCAAATTTAAAAATTGCAGGTGCAGTAACTGTATTTGTAAAAAATTTTCCTTTAAAAAAAAAAAAAAGAAAACCAAGAAGGATTTTTAGAGATAATGGGAAAAAAACTAGAAAAAAACCTGGGGTAAAAAAAGTAAAAGCATTTAAAAAAAAAGATGGAAAAGAAAAATCTATCAAGGATGAATTGAGAAATCTATCCTGTAAAATTCAAAAGTTTCAAAATATTCCATTTGTTATGAGGATTTTTTTTTCTTTGTACAAAATAACGGGGCATTCAATCAGGGCCCCGATCATTTGATAGGATTGTCACAGCCAAACCAGGGGAACACCAAGGGGCGTGGTCGGTGATAAACTGAAAAATGATTGTTTTTATTTAACTTTGGGGCAATTTTGGGAACCTGGAAAAAACCTTATTGATTGTCAATCAACAAAAATTTCAAAAAAAAATTTTTTATTTTTGGGATAGAATGTTGCAAGCTTTAGGAAAAGCAAGATAAATATTTTTAAAAGAACAATTTTTAAAAAAGCCACCCGGGAAGAAAAAAAAAAGGGGTATTTTTAACCCCTATGTTTTTTTTTTTTTACCTTTTCATCAATCTTCAAAAACTTTATTTTGGAAAAAAAGTTACTAATATAAAACCTCTCAATATTTTTTAAAAGTCAAAAATGTTAAATTTAAAAATAAAAAACCCAATATTTCATAAATTTGATTTATTATTTAAATCTTGAATACCCTTTTTAATAAAATTACCCAAATAATTCAAGACTTTTAACTCAAGTATTTCAAAATTTAAGAACAAAGTTATTTTCCCATATTTAAATTTTCAGTTACTGATCTTTCATTTAACTAAGTATTTTCCAATCAGTACTGAAAATGTTTATAAGAAAATTTTTCCCCCGCAACCTTTTAAATAGTGAGAATATAAACGCTTTATCTTAATTACAACCAAGTCGGGGGAAAATTTCTTGTTTAAATTTGAACCTGGGACCTTTGACTTTCAAGAAACATGGGGGCAGTAAGAAAGAGGGGAAATGAGGCTTTTTTGGGTTTTCCCCTTAAAGAGTTTTGGTAGGGGATCACAATGGGGAAACTCCTGGGGAATGGGGGGGGTGGGGTGGGCAGAGCGGGGAGGCAACCAAAAAAGTTCAATTTCTTCCCGGATTTTAAAAAAAACTGAAAATGATGGGAGAAAATGATTTTCGATTTATAACAGAAATAAATAATTATTTCTTTTTTAAAAACCAGAAAAAATCAGAAGAATCTCCAAAATTTCCAATAAGCTCTTCATTTTTTATAACAAAAATTATACTATTATGGGAAACTCATAGTAAAAAAAAATATGAAAAAAACTTTAAAATAATTATTAAAAAATTTAAAAAAATATAAAAATTATAAATTTAAAAATTATTGAAAATATTAATAAAAATAATAAAAAATCATTTCAAAAAATTTAAAAAACTGACCTCGAAATGCTCAAAGGACCATGATTTGCCAAGAGACAGGCTTTTTTCAATGTATCTGCAGACGTTGTAGAGAACAAGGTTAGAATAAGTTTTTTCTTTGCAACTAAAATCAGCCTGAAATGAGGCACCTGGGCAGGGGGTCAAAAAAGTAATGGGATGTAATATTTAAGATTCCCAATTCAAAACAAGAGGTGGTGTTTCAATTTTGGGGGAAATTAAGATAAAGGCCCAGTTTTTTAAAAGGGTTGAATAATTTTAACAAAAAAAAAGTAAAAAAATAATAAATAAATTTGGTGTTTCATTTACTTTTTAACTTTTAAATTAAATTTTTTACCTGTCAAGAATTGTTGAACAAAAAATTAAAATAGTATTCGGATTTTAGAATAATTTTAGGTTGATACCCAAAAATATACATCAATGATCAATAATTTAAATCAATAACTGGTTTGTACAAAAAAAAAAATGTGAAAATGAAATAAAAATTTTAAACATTCATTTCAAAAATTTCAAAAAATAATACAGACATCAATTTAATTTGAAAGTTCTGACTTACAACATCAAAAAATTCAAAAATTGTTTTCAAGGCTTAAAGGGGGTTTTTCAGTCTAGCAACATTCTCCAGTCTGATTGCTAATTTACTAAGTCAACATTTACAACAGCATTTTTAAATGATTTCTATCACCCCAACTTTTTTACAAAAATAGGAAAAAAAATGAACCCTGGGCTTTTCTAACCTTCATGCAATGGAATTATGTTAGCACAAAATTCGGGTGGGCGCAGCTGTTACAGCCCTCAGCTGACAGAAGAAAAAAAACAGAAATGGGGCCCGAACAAGGCCAGTTCGATGGTGGAAAACACAGCTAGCAATTAAACCAAATTTTGGGTGAATCTACTTTTTTTTAAAAAATGCACGGGGACAAATCTAAAGAATTATTAATTTCAATCAATTTTTTGAACCTACAAAAACTACTTACTATTACTTGGCATACAATTATGAATAAAATTGGGAAAAAGAGAGAAATAAAATAGTTACCAAATCAGTCACTTGCTGCAAAATGACATAATTTAATAGTTGATGAAAGTTTATTAGGGTTTAAGGACTTTTCTAAAAAAATAAAAGCAAACCTGTGCTCTGTAAATTTGTCACTAAACATTTATTTCACCATGTTTTTAGAAATTTAAAAATTTTAAGGCATCTTCTGAAAACATTTTTTTTAATTAAGCCTTGATGGCAATTAGCAAATTTTCCCCTTTTCATTTAGAATATTTTACCCTAAAATTAATTAACAGGCTCGTCTGGATTGATGAATTGTAACGCAACCTTTTTAGCAATGTGGTTTTAGAAAAAAATGGGATTTAAAATGTTTCACAAATCTTTAAAAAACCCTGTAAACATATTTTTATACCCCCAATATATTTGTAACTAAAAGAAAATTTTTGCCCCGAACATATATTCATCATAAAAGTGCCATTATACATACATCACCTGTCATTCAATGTTTTTTTGTTCAACAGCCCTCAATTGCAGAGATATGAGAAGACTAAAAATATGAACATCAGGATCCTTTTAAGCATCTACACTTCAGGCTTTTCCAACAACTGGTTTCATTTATATTCTAAATCAAATTATAATCTGAACCAAAAATCTGTTTTTTCAATCATTTTTGGGAAGAGCCATTTCTGCCAATAGAATATGTACCCCCTATTTGGTCGAGAAATCCCCGCGAAAACCTGAGAGTGGGGTTTAGGGTTATTTATCATGGGATTTGGGGAAACCACCCCAACATTGCAGCCCCCTCTTTTTGATTTTGTTATTTTGAAAATAAATAGGCTATTTTGCAAGTAGGCCTTCCTATTTTAAGCTGTTAAACATGGCAGTTAAAAATTAAGACACCAATCCTTAGGGCTGGGACTTTACAGAAAGAGAAAGGTCATGACCACAAACATCTAGCTTAACAATTGTCTGCAAAGGAAACCCTTTTAAAATTTTTAAAAATCATGTCAACCAAATGGTACCCAAAAACTAAACGTTCCTTATTTTTTATTTATTTATTTATTATTTTTTTTTATTGTTTTCCCCATTACTCAGAGGGTTAAAAAAAATTTTTTTTTTTCATGACGTTAGTTTAATAAAAATTTGTTTAGTGATGCAAGAATTTTTGCATTTAAAATAATTAATTTTTTCTTAAAAAACAAACTCTCAGTGCAGAAACCCCTCTTGTTCCCCCACTAATTTTCAGAGAAAAAATTTACAAATGGAAATCCACTTACACACAATGAAAAAAGAATAAAAATGTTTATATATTGCAGAGATTTAATAATAAAAACTAAATGAAAAAATTACACAAAGGGGTTTCTCCCCAAACTTTTAAATTTTGTAATAAAAAAATGAATTAAAACCCCGTCCGAAAGTAATTTGTCCAATTTTTCTTGGGTTTCTTTTCTTAGCCCATATGGGTTTGAACCAATAAGTCAAGGATTAATTATTTTTGATTTTGGAAAAATAAGTCTAAATTTTTCAAAATTTAAAATTTTCTCATCATTAATCATTCCATTTTTGAAGGGGAAAAACAGAAAAAAATGAATTAGTCCTTTTTGGCCGAAAAAGTTCCAACAATCCATCGACAAAAAATTTTCATGTACTTTAAAACTTCTAAATGGGAAAAAGGCAAAAAAAATTTAGTCTACTCCCTGTAACCCGGCAGCACTTTTTCTTATTTTATGTCCTTTAAGATTTGGAAACAAGAACTAGTACTTTTCACAGATCTGTCAGTGAAAGAATTTTGAAGCTAGTAGTAATGAATTTTGTGTATTCCATTTGCACATACACTCAAATTTTTTCATACATTTCCTTCACAATACTGAATTCCCTGTTTGCAAGAGGAAACTGTGCTCTGAGGGAAAAAATATTGATGGATTGACTTAAAACATTTTCTTTCACACAATGCTAACATGGACCAGATGAACAATGTTTTTTGTTGAGAAAATGTTCATCAGAGAAAGAAAGCAGCCTATGGTTGAACCAAAATATTCAATGATCAACAGAATAAATTAACGGTTCATAAGGACTCTCTTTGTGGTTTCCTTGAATGTCCCCAAAGGCGTCCCGATTTTATATTAGGGTATTTTTTATAAATAAATCAGATTACAGTAGTTCTTGGACATCTTTTAATATGCTGTATTTCAGAAAAACCTTTCACTTTAATTGTTCACCATATAACTTGAGGTTGAAAAGATTTAAATCAAATTTGTCATTCAATATTTTCTGTAAAAATTTACTGATATTTCATCTCTCAGGGAGTTCTGAATGAAACAATGCCCCTTTTTTTACAGTAAGATGGAATCCAGTGTTAGTTTCTAGCAATTTATAAAAACATCCGTGTCCAGGACATGATAGCATTCTGTATCAAATACTTAGCCAGCTGTTATGTCTAAAAAGTTCATGGCAGACAAAGAAAATGTTTATATAAATCACTACATTATAAACAATTATGTAAAAGTATTTCAAATTCTTGACCAATGGATTGAGTTTCTCACCTAGCAATTCTTTTATCCTATAACAGTGAAAAAACTGTTCTGTATAATCCCTTAATGTACAAATAGTTAATTTAAAATGTACGGCTAACTTAACAATGTTAATTTAAATTGTTTCAATTAATTTAAAATTTCTCATTCAAGCAATAAACCAAACAGATCATTTTTGTACCTTAAGTCTTTTACAAACTTTTTTGTTTCAACCTTCTTGAATAAATTGTTCAGTAATATGCATGTTTGGCAATGTTTGCAAGTGTGCCCCAAAAAACCAAAATTGTTGCCTTATATACTATGAATTTTTTAAAATTTGTTTGAAATTTTGTATGAGAGAAACAGAAAACAGTATCATTATGTGTATTGGTCAAACAAAAAAACCAAAGCGCTTTTAGATGGATTGACTCATCTGTAATTACCCATAAAAAGAATTTTTACTTATTTTATAAAAAAAAGATTCAGGCACTTAACAATTTTGTCACTCAAATTTCTTCTATGTAAACAAAAAAATAAAAAAAGATGTAATATAATATATTAAATAATAAAAAATTTTAACACTACAAAGAGAAATTACTAAAACCAAAAATCCAAAACGAAAATTTGTCAATTCTTTAAAACCAATTTTCTTCAATTTATACAATTATATTACAGTTTTACATGGAAGTGAAAAAGCAGTATGTTCTCTTCTAGTTATTAATTAAGAAAAGAAATTTAGAAAAGAAAATGGTAAAAGAAAAGAATGGGGAATTAAATTGGGAAAATTTAAAATTAAATAGGGGAGAAATAAGAACCTTTTGAATAAACCTTAATGCTAAAAAACTAGATTCGATACTAATGAAGTAAGAATTAATTTTTAAAAATTTCTCATTTCATTTCTGAAATAACTTTTGGAATGTTAGGGGCAAACATGTAAAAGGGTTTCACTTTATAAGTTTTATTCCAAATAAATTAAAATTAAATACAAATAAATTTTGAAAACAAAGAAAAAAACACTGCCTATGCAGGCAAAAGGGGTCACAACAAAGTACTAACCACCAGTATTTCAGTATTACAGTTCAGTATATTTTTTTTAAAGATTAAGTGACAAACAAATATATATCCTTCATTGCTAGAGAACTTGCGTTGCTTGTAAAACACCAACCAAATTGGGCCAGAACTATGTGAAGTCAACTAACAGGAATAAAAAAGAGGAGGTGTCAAGGCATTTTATCATCTGATCCAACATTTTGAAAAACACATATACAAACCTATTCAAGAGGCACTGTTTTCCTGTCTCTCAATTCATGCAACCATGCTCATATCTAATTTCAGATCCATAGCTCCTGAGAAGGCCCGTTGGTTTCAGACCCCTTGCTCCCAAAAGTAAGCTGATGCTGTTTTGGGGAAAGGTGTCCATCTGCACCGATTCAACCCAGTACTTTCATGGCTCTAAAACATTGGCCTTATGGTTCATTTTCTTTACTGAAAGATCAGTACAGGCTAATTTGATGCAATAACTTACTCTTAAAATATACTTATTCAAAAAATACAAGCAATCAGTCAATTATACACAAACATAAATCTTTTAAAAGAAATGCAAAAAGAGAAGTATAAGTTCTACCATCTCTATAGCAAGATGAAATGAAATTTGATGTCACTTAACAAAAATTGTAAGTTCCCAAGAACACTTTAAGTATCATTTTTCAACTTTTCATTACATTAGTTTATCAAGACACATATGTATTCAAGGCAAACAGAATCTCCTAAAACTTTATCTATATACTAAAATTTAAAAGTAGTGGCAACTTTGATTAGAAAGATTCAAAAGTACCACTTTAACAGTTTATAAACATATCTGAATTTAGTGTTTGGAGTTTCTGTGACAAGAGAAGCAAGTGGGAATAAAATGTTTTATTGTTCTGGGTTTGTACGATTATAATCAAATTTATATGTGTAAAATTGTGAATCAAATTTTTAAAAAAGTAAAGAAACATTAGTTTCAGCATACATATACAATATACTCGCAAAAATTAGGGAAAAAATTATCTTCATTTAGTGTGAGAGACATAGCACATTTTCTCAACATACCTACAGATACCCCAATATACTATGTTAAACCGGAAATTCGGGGTTTGATATCGTTAAACAATAATTCGTTGTTATAGTGTTCTGTCCATGCTTTTTTCTTCATTCCTGACTTTTCGAATTAGTTCAACAATGCTTCATACAAAACTATGAAAACGTACCATGAAAATTGCGGGCAAAAACAAATCACACCGCAAAACCTATCATCAAAAAACATCAATCACTCAATTGATATTTGATTCAGGGAATAGCCTAATAAAACATTACGTCGAATGTAACCTCAATAATTATACTAAATGGAACGGGAAAATTGTGACATTTGATAGTAATGACGAACTCGTAATTCGTTTCTATTACACGCTCTAAGTAGAAATGCATGAAGTTCTACTGCTTATAAGAACGCCATGTATTTGATCCCGATCTACGAAATACGCCAAAGACTTCAGTAAACTGTCAATTCACTGACTCTTGATAATGGTTCCATATACCTACAAATTAACAGCATCTGTTTCCCAATCGTCAGTACAGAAAGAAAACAATAGTAATAATAGCTTGTTCAGCAAACAACCTCACAATGCGAACGCATACCACGCAATGGTTAAAGCCTGTTAGGCTGTTTCATTCTGCCGCAACTACACAGTAAATGGCATTTCACAAATCCAAGTCTAAGTATATTATCCATATCTTACCTACAGAGAGCGAACCGGCATGGGAAACATCTTAACATTATAACCAACTTTGCACTCTCCCTGCAACCCCAGCGCCTGCTCGGCATTCGGCTTTTGTCACGAAGATGGCTCCACTCTTCTGTTCTGGTATAGGATGTAGTGGCACCAATTGAGACTGCAAAACTGCAGATAGTGCACATCAGTGCACTTTTTTAAGAGAATTATAATCATGAAAACTTCTCTTCAAACTTTGCGATTCATTTAGCCGGCTTTATGAGCAAAGGTTAGAGCAGAGGATTATTATCCATCTATTAGATGAGGTGAGGATTTGAATGATGTGTTTGGAATGCTTATTGCTAAATAAGGCATTTTTGAATCGTGAACGAAACTGATAGCAACTGTTTCTTCTCAGTTCTTTATCATTATGTGTTTCTAGGTTCTGCAGAGATCGTGCCACAAGATCTCACAGGAATACTGTAACGAATATATATCTATTTAAAAGTTGATGAAGAGAGGCCACAATAAAGCTGTGAAGTCCTAGTAAGAAAAGGAAGGGAAAACATTAAAATTAAAATATGTTGAGGCAACAAGCTATACGGCATCACATTTACAGCGACTTTGCCAGAATGAAGCATTCGACGTGATATAAACTCATTGTATACCTGTAATAAGCTGAGATGTTTCAAAGAATAAGTTATCTGAACTATGTGCCGCAAGATGTCCTTTAACCAAGGAGGTTATATATCTTTAATTATAATATATTATAACCTTCAAAATTAAAAATTAAGTAGTATATGACTTAGTAGGATCACAGAATTTTGAAAATGTGCACACAATTTACTTTTCCCCATAGCACGTCATACGCAGTTTTAACTTTTTTTTTACGTAAATAAATAAATAAATAAACCTCCTTGCTTTTAACGAACGACTCTTTTACTTTCTCGAATACGTACTGATCACGGAGTAATAAGATTCGTAATGCTGCGCCAACAAGGACGGATTTCCGCACAAAAATTAATTTCGGCCCTGATAACGAAAAAGTGGATAAATCCAATTGCTATATTAAGAAAAAATTCTAACACGAGGTGAAGCCAGACTCCTTGTTTTGTGGGTCCTCGATGCCTAAAATCAATGAAGCAAAACGTCCGTCCGTCTACCCGTCGACCGCCGTGTTGAAACATTCCTACACCATTAATATGCACATTTCCATCGATTTGTATACATTAATGCATTTGTGAGTGAAGTACTTCAATAATTTCAATAGTTTTCGAATACTCAATAGATTCTTGTAAAAGAGCTTCAAATTTTGCATTTAAAGTAATTTTAATCGTCATTTTCTTAAAAGGTTCAAATTTTCAACGAAAATCGCTATTTAGATGATTGATGCTTCTTTAATATTTTAAAATATAATTTAGGTTCTATTATTTGAAATCGAAAAGTGGCGAAAATATCAACAAAAATTCATTGCGCAATAGATGGAGGAAGGAGGACAAGACTACAGTACCGTCCACACCAAGGAAATTGGAAAACTGGATCCGTGCTTTTAGACACAATACAGAGATAGGGCGATAATAATTAATTTTATAATTATTGATTAATTATTATGTTAATAACGAAAAGAGAATGTTTTGTTGGAACACATGTTTCAGTGAACACGACAAGTTTAGGAAACTTAAAATTAGAATTTCGTGCGTGTTTTCCTAATTCCAAGTGTCCACATCGCAATGCTGTTCGGGACGAATATAGAAATTTGTGGGACTGGCTCAGTTTACGGTGCATCGAGAAAGCGACAGACCTACAACTTTAAGGGCAAACAACTTGCTGAAATCTCGATAAACTGTTGCGTGGTCCAGAATCAATTGAAAATGAGACATGAAATCAGAATATCCAAGTGGACTGGGCATAAAGTTTAAAAATAACTTTCTTTTGTGTCCATATAAATGTACGGTTGTTCATGAATTAAAAGAAAGTGATTACTGACAAGGTTGTAGTATTGTCTGCAGTTCCAGAGATTCATTTATAGACACGGACTTGAAATTTTAAATAAAACCTTCTTTACGGATGAGGCATAGCTTCATTTATCTGATTGTATCAACTCCCAAAATTCAAGGATTTGGTCTTGACACAATCCTAATCAGGGTCGGACAGTATTTAAATACTTGTATTTCAAATACGTATTTTAAGTTCATTTTGTATTTGAATAACTGTATTTTTGAGTTTTTTTTTTTTTTTTGCACGTTTTTGGATTAGATTGAGATTCCTAGTAATCTCTATATATTCTTTGAGTTTTTTTTTTTTTTTTTGTCATTCAGCAAGAGATTCATAAAATACGTGTATTTAAAAAAGGAAATATATAAAATACTTCAAATACAGATGAAGATAACAGAGAATGGTTTCTTTTTGTTTCATTCTGCTAGTGAATATACCACATTGAAACAAAAATAAAAGCCCCTTTCCGCTGTTGTAGTTAAATTCTCTTCATTTTTAAATAATAAATCTAAATCATTAAAAATGCTGAACAATTATCAGGCAACAAAACATGCTTTATTCCTTACACTAGTTTACGTTCATCTGTGTCTGTTGAACGACCGTTTTCCTTTGCGGGTTTAATACATTCGCCCAAATAGGGGTTTATTGTCTGATGATATGTTAGAAAAACATAAGGTCGCTTTAAAAGCAGAGAGTATACTTTAAAAGGAAATTCCAGTTATTTGAGTTAGACTTATAAGTTATTGTTCAGATATGTATGACTATCAATTAGTAATTTATTGTAATTGACAATAATTTTTTCTAATTATTGTCACTACGTCACTAATTACTACGACAATAATTTTAATAATACTTTATTGTGATTACAATAAATTGGAATAAAAAAGTAATAGAAAATTATTGTATTTACTGTATTTTGAGTATTTGAAGTATTTTAAATACGTATGCATTTAACTATTCAAAAGCTAATGTATTTTGAGTATGTATTTAAATTATTATTTACGAAGTATTTTGGCGAAGTATTTAATTACTAAATTTAAAGTACTTTTCTCAACCCTGATCCTAATGTAATGAGAGAAACACTATTGCATTCGCAGAAAATCAGGATTGTGGATTGCCGTTTCACGAGAGGGAATAATAGGGCCCGTGCTTTTCGACAGTACAGTGAATTCCGTTGTATAGTGTTCCGAGATAAATTTCAAATTTATTACTGAGCTGAAAGAAGGCGAAATTGAACAATGTTTCTTTCAGCAATACTGTGCTACAGCGCATATGTCCAACCAATCACTTGCAATTTTAAATGTGTGTTTTTTTTTTGTTTTTTTATGGGGAGAGATTAATAACTGTAAGACTGGCCAGCACGGTCCTCGATTTAATTCCATTGGGCTATTTCTTTTGGGGTGCGGCAAAATCTGCAGTGTACAAAAATAATCCAAAAACAATTGATTTTAAAAAGAGTGTGATAAAGAATGTTTAGTCGATAACACAAGAAACTTTAATAAAAGTTTTCGACATGTGTACACGGGTTTAAGTTTGCCTTGACCAGCGGGGACAACACTTTCAGCATCTGCTGCGATGGCGGTGAGTACACGATTATCGTTTTCATTTGTTATAAGCTGCAGCTCGCGTTACCAACATCATTTCAGTTGCTAGCGCTCTCAACAAATACTATAGAGACAATACCGGACACTTCGCGAGATATCGAGAAACACTGATGCAAGCTCTATCTAGTGGCAGAACCTGGTGAAAATGCAGCTCGCGTT